>JACGCM010000064.1:0-43978 GCA_014058105.1 Kingdonia uniflora
GTTGTCAACCAAAGGTATATGGAAAGCCATGAGAGAAGAAATGTCAGATATTATTTTATGAGTTGTAATATCTTGCATGATTTTAGCATTGTTTAGGAGATTTATATTAATGTGATATTTGAGGGACGGTGCTAGGTTTTGGTGCCTAACGCGAACCTATAAAATGTGCCCATTTGCTATTAAAAACAAAATTACTTCCAAATATCTTTAGCAAAAATATGGCTGTTCATTTCTTAATAGTAACCAAATCAAAAGTTAACTCTAGAGGGAAAAAAAATGGTCGTGGGCTTTATAGATAACACAGCGATCCACTTCACAAAAAAATAACACAAAAAATTAATACGACTGGCATGCTTGAAATCTGTTCCTTTGTTTTAGGCTGCAACATTTTCAATGATGCTTTCCATATTCAAGTTAGCAACCCATTCCTATAAATGATAACAAGTAATCATCAATCTATCTTGTGATATGTGACCGGAGGTAGGATTTAATCAACTCAAAGTTGAGAACGTTCTTTCAAACATATGCAACCCGGAATCGGAATACCACTTTGTACGCAATACAAGTATTTGGGAAATTTAATCTTTTGACTGGAAGTTTTTTTTTTTTTTTTTTATTATAATTAAGGCCACCATCAACATCAATAGCTTTTGTTATCTTCTCGGTAATTTTTTTTTTCAACACATCTAGTTCTGAAAATAACTAATTCCCATCAATATCAGACCACATTCATGTTTCAGATAACCTTTACGCTTTAACAAATAATCCTCCAACTTTTTATCATTTGTAGATCTAAACTTCTCAAATCAAACAAGAAACCAAACTTTTCTCCATACTATTTAAATTGTTCGAACGAGTCTTAAGATTGTCACCACCTTTATCTAAATATACAAGAAGCAATCACTCAAAATCATCTTCAGCTGATGTACCACATGACCCTCATCATTTCTAGTTTCATCAATTGCATATTCTACGAATTTTTCGCTTTTGACGAAACATCGGTTTCAACATTCAATTAATTGCAATCTCTTTGCTTCAACCATACAAGCTTGAAAACCATTTTCTCTATAATTTTCAAAGAAATTGTAAGTTCTTTTAAACGGGTTATAGCAAATCAATATGCATGTCTTCCCTCTGCAGAAATTTGCTTACAACATAACAACATTTAATAAATTAAACCATATGCACAACCCCAACCAAAACTCAAAACTCTCAATTTCAATAGTAGCCAAGGTATTTACTTCGCTCTTTGCATTAGAATCTTTTGTAGTATTTGATAAATGAACTAAAGCATCTCATAGTTTTGAAGTTTGAAATCTTACTACCCTAACACTTTCAATAGACTTTCCCAATGAGTAGCAGACAAAGGCTTGAATGACAATCCACTTACATGGTCTTTAAGAACTTGCCACCGCTGTGTAGAAGAAGAGAACAATTATATAATTGTTGTATAACTCCAAAAAATGTGACGCTTTAGTGCAGCAATTAGCCATGTCACATATTAAAAGATTGAGACTATGACAACCTCAAGGCGTATAAAAGGCTCTCAGATTTTCATCAAGTAATCTTTTTTAAACACCTTTGTGTTTCCCTTTCATATTTGACCCATTATCATATCATGTCCTCTAACATCATCAATGTCGAGTTGAAGAGTTCTTAATACCTCTTCCAATTTGTTAAAAAGCCCAAGACCCGATGTATCGTCCACTTTCAGAAATTTAATAAATAACCTCTCCACTTTTATTGGACTCTCTGAAACATCTACACATCGTATAACAAGGGACATTTGTTCCACATGACTCATATCCGGAGTACAATCCAGGATAACGAAAAATATCTCGCTTCTTTGAAAAAAATTATGATTGAAACTTGGATCTCATCGGCTAATGTGAATATCAACTCTTTTGGGTTTCGTGACTCAAATAATGAGTATGAAGTTTTTCTATTTTAACTTGTCGAACATGCTCTTTCATTATCGGATCAAACTCTGCAATCATTTCAATAAACTAACAGAAAAATCCATTATTGCGTTCATCGATTTTCTCCTTCGTCCCACGGAAAGCCCAATTATTGCAAGCAAGTATTTACCACCGCGATATTCTCACCAATACTTACTTCCAACGTTCTCTTTCTTGTTGAATTCGATCTTTCAATTTTGTCGATCGTTATATTTCTTTTCAAGCGTATTTCCAGCTCAATCCAAGCGCTCATATTATAAGATGTTCATTACTAGTCTCATGGGATTTAAGCTCGAAATAAGATTATGCCAATCAACAACTCCTTCCGCCAAGTAAGTAGTCATTTTTTCGTGTTTAAACAACTTGCAACAAAAACAAAATACCTTATTCGAGCAATCTAAATACACAAGCCATTTCCTATCTTGTTTGTCCCCATTAGGTAAATAACGAGTATAATATGTATAAGCAAAATGTATTTTCTGAACATCTTTTGGAAATGAATTCATCCTTTTAGGACTCAATGGGACCTTTGTTTGACTATGAGTCCCTTAACGACTGATCAATCCTCTCCCAAGTCC
Source organism: Kingdonia uniflora (assembly GCA_014058105.1). NCBI lineage: Eukaryota > Viridiplantae > Streptophyta > Magnoliopsida > Ranunculales > Circaeasteraceae > Kingdonia > Kingdonia uniflora. The sequence goes on from JACGCM010000064.1 coordinate 2,537, forward strand.
TGGGATCATAATTGATAACGAGCAAAACTTGAATATTATCATTATCATCTTCTTCATAAACATTTTCCTCGTCAACTTCTTCAATATTATTCGCATTCTCATTATCTTCATTAACACTCTATTTTCATTTCAACTTCTTCAATATTATTCTCATTCCCAATTTCTTCAATAACGTTTTCGGTTTCTTCAATAACATCTTTATTCCCAGATCTTTAGTAATACCCATATTTACATCCCCATGATCCTCGGAAACATTTTCTGTCACCAAACCTTCATTTGAAGTCCCCGATTGTTAAATTTTCCCAAAATATTATTAAGAGTTCCTACTTGAGATTTGGTCAATTTTTCTTTCTTTTCTTCTTTAGTCTTTCTCATGTCCACAATCTTGTTTACGCTTCAGCATTGTCAAACAAAAAAAATACTTTGAAGCTTCAGATTTTTAATATTTAGCTATAACTTGAGACAACTAAATTGCTAAATATACTAACAAAAATCCAAATCAACATTGCACTTGCACTTGCACATAAACATAGTAAATTAGTAACAACTAACATTAAAATTAACAGTAGTTAACTTTAAAGCGTACCGATATGACGAGGCCCAATGATCCAAAAAATAATCTAATGAGAATTGAGAAGCAAGACAAAGTAACAATACAAACATTAAGGTTGTCACTCGAGTGTCGCAATGCACTACAAGAACTCAAATAAGCTCAATTAATGATTTAATTTAGAGAAGTAATCAATAAATTAGGGTTTCTAAATTTTGATATTACAAATCGTGGGAGAGATTAAGAAACTAATCAAAGTATGTAACATTATTACTTATTAGCAACTCACCATCAATCAAAACTTTGTAAAATTTAATTTAGAGTCTTTACAAATTGAGAGCCAAAAGGAGAGGGTTTAAAATTGTGTAAACCGGAGAGTCTGAGAGAGGAGAAAAAGAGGAGTCCCAATTACTTTCAAACTTTGCTATTTATTTGTGCCCTTCCTTTTAGTAGAATTTACAAGTTTTGTGAGAGAGAGTAGAGAGGCACTTTAAAATAAATAATATATACATTTTTTTTGGGCCCTTATAAATTTGGAGGCCTAAAAGTAATTGCTTTACTTGCCTTACCCCAACACCGCCTGGATATTTTGTAACCCTTCCTATACTCTATAAATAAGTGGGAATCCCACCATGAGAGATCATCTTGGAGAGTGTAATATCAAAGTTTAAAGCAATAAAGGTTATTCTTTTTTTCTTGTTCTTGCCCTTTACTTTTATCGTAGTAATAGTTGTATGGCAATGATCAAAGGGATGAGTAGCTAGTCTTCTTGGCCAAGGCTAGAGGAAGCTCCACCAATGTAGCCTCAGTGTAGATTGTGTAGCTTAGTTAGAGTAATTACTTTCTCTTTATCCCAGAATATTACATATTCGTATTCCTCGTCTTATGCTTGACCATAGCTAGGATTAGGAGGAGTAATGAATCTAACTGACCATCTTTTTGACCATAACAAGATAGGTAGAAACATGGAGAAGAGAACATAATCCATATTTATCAACCATACCATGGTTGAGTAAGTGGATTATGGGTAGTTCCCAATCACTAAATCTCTTTTATCTTTAATGTATTGCATATGCCCGACCATGATATGCGATATAGGAACTCGTAATTTACTCTAATTATTTATGCTATCTCACGGGTACAAATGGTGTGTGGAATCTAAGCCTTAGTTTTCACTCCAACTCATACAACTCATATTTTCTAGCATTGTTTATTTCTTCATTTATTTCAAAACCTACACAAACTCATTGTTATTGGAGAAAACTAGTAGCTCAAGTATAATTTGAACCACAAGTCTCTTGTGATACAACCCGCTTACCCTTGTACTTAACGGTATACCGTGCGCTTGCGGGTCTTTTAAGACGTCGGTTTATAATCGATCACCAACATACTCTACAATTACAATCTTTCACTCAACAAGGTCTCGAATGAAATGAAATCTAATGTCAATGTGCTTGGTCCTCGTTTCGTGATTATCTCTCTTCTGATCAAAGCTTTACGCCCTATCATCTTCGTTCTCGCAACAACGCTCCTTACTCACACCAAGTAGTACCCTTCTTGAATCACTCTAGAACAATTTGTGGGAAGTAGGATAAATTAACCCAAATCAACCTCAAGGTTTTTAGGTTTTGATTGATGTCAAATTGTCTCTCTGATAAAGGATATGAGCTCTTTCGAAAATAACTTTTTGCCAAAGAAAGAAAGATAAAAAGAGATTGATTGAAAAGAGAAGCAATGCTCGCTTAAATAATGTTTCAGTTTTTCTCGAGACACTTTAGAACGAGTCTCGTTCGAACGAAATTCCCAATACCCTCAAAAATATGCATTTTGTGTTTTGAACCAATAACACTCGTCGAACGAAAACTAAAGTCGTTTGAACGAGATTCCCAAAAAGTTTAGAAAATTTATAAAAACATTTTGGCTCCATTTATCAGAGTTCTACTTAACCAACTTACCTTCTTGGTCGTTGATTGATAGAAGACTTGTACGAAGGTCTTCATTCTATTTGTCTTTGACAGAGATAACCACAGACCTTCACATACACGAAATGAGACAAACCCTCTTCCTCACATTTACTTTACAAGTATCATTTCTACTCAAGATGTTCCTACCTATTTTCCCAAGCTATTAAAAGTACCACATTGGAGACAAGCTATGATTGAGGAGTATAAATGCTTACAGATGACAAGGACTTGGTCCCTTGTTCCATCCCCTCCTCACCAAATGTAGTTGGATGCAAATGAGCATTTAAAATCAACAAAAAACCTGATGGATCTATTGAAAGATATAAAGCAAGGCTAGTGGCTAAGGGATACCATCAATTGACTTTACAAAAACTTTAGTCCAGTAGTCAAGCCCTCTATAATTAGATTAGTTTTCTATTGTTGTTTAGTTTAACTGGAATATAAAACAACTTGATGTTAGGCTAACATCATCCAAAGACTTCAGAAAAAGATTTCAGGTTGGCAAGAATTAGTCTATCATTTTGATAACATCATTCAAAGACTTCATAAAAAGATTTCAGGTTGGCAAGGCAAGCTTCTATCAGGGGGAGGCAAACTTCTCATCAAACATGTCTTAGACTGTAAAGACCAACACTTATTGGAGTCTTGGAGGTGGAATCTTGATTTTTGGGCAGATAAACTGTACTGGGGAAGGTTCTCTATTAGACATCCTAGATCTGGAGTACAGTCAGGCAGTCAGCATATTACAGTGAAAGAAATCATATCTAATGAGGGTGAATGGAAATGGAATCTATTACGTGAAGAAATTCCAGTCCAATGGAAGATCATTCTCACCAACAGGTCAAGATCAATGTAGTACCAGACAAGCGGTGTGGGACTTAAGCAAGAATGGGGAATTTATCTCAAATCAGCATGAGAACTCTGGAGAGGTGAGTACCCTATATATGATAAAATGGACTGGATATGGCATTCCATGATGGTACCATTGCTAAATTGGTTATGGATCTCTCAGGAATCCCTAAATTTACTATGTACTTGCTTGTATATTTGTTCTTTAGAATAAATTATTTCTATCAATAATTTTGAGATATGTCAATAAATGGTTTAGTAAAGAAATTACTAGGAAACATTGCTTTAGTCAAAGTGTGCTGAGATTTGGACTGTGGGATATAGCTAAGGGAGTTATCCCTATAAAATTGTTAGAAATATCCCTGCTTGTAGTTTGAATTTCTGCTTGTTGTATGAATTTATGTTTCTCTTCTCTTTATTTATTTTATTCACAGTTCAAAATAAAAATATTACTAAATATCCCTCTAAATTACTAATATACCCTAAAAAAAAATTGGGGCAAGCCCCCCTCCCCCCACTTAGAATCCTGGTTCTGCCCCTGATGTTAGCAATGCATTCTTACATAGTCATTACATGAAGAAGTTTTTATGACTCAACCTCTTGGATTTGTTGACCTTGAGAGACCATCCTTTGTCTGCAAGTTACATAAGTCACTTTATGGTCTTAAGCAAGCCCCAAGAGCTTGGTATGAAGAACTCCTTAATGCTCTTATTGAACTAGATTTTGTCATCTCTACGGCAGATACATCTCTGGTTACAAGTGTCATGGTGGAACATCTCACTTATATTCTAGTCTATGTTGATGACATATTAATCACAGAAACTCCCATATCTACTGCAATTTCTTAATGGCTCAACTTGGAACAAAGTTTGCTATGAAGATCTTGGCTCACTTAATTATTTTCTTGGTCTTGAAGCTCTTAGAGACTCAAAAGGTTTGTTTCTCTCTCAAACCAAATATGCCTTGGATCTCTTAAAAAGAGCTTCAATGGATGGTGCAAAACCAACCTCAACTCTTGCTTCAACTGGCTATAAAATGGATACAATCTCTGGTGATCTTTATTGATGCAAATGAAATAGATCACTTGTAGGAGCTCTACACATAGCTATAATTGCATAATCTTTAGCGATTAGATGGGAACTTTGTTGAGATCGAGGTAGTTACTCTCTCTTCTACGACAAGAACGATACGCGGAATATGCCGAATCGAGAAATAGACACAACACAGAACAATAAAGAAGACAAGAATTTTCCCAGAGGGGAAAAGTGGATAACCCTTACGGATAAAAAACCACTCCCCGCAAATAATCCACTATGATCAAACAGGTTACACGATCTCTTTAAGCTTCTCAAGCTTTTATAATAGAGTTTCTCAAATCCTAGCTCTCTAGAATTAAACTCACAGAGAAAGATAGGCTAACAAATAACCTAAGTCCTCTTTATATACAAGAGGACTAATTACAAGTAGAACGGATCTCGAGGCAAACTCAACATCCCAGACAACCTACGCACACCTCGTTCGAACGAAATCCAATCTCGTTTGAACGACTTTGACGATAAAGGTTCCAGCTCTAGAAAACAAAACATGTCGTCGAACGACTTTTCGGTCTCCAAGTTTCCAACGCGGAAAAACAGCCATCTCGTTCGAACGACTTCTATCCTCGTTCGAACGACTTCGACAATTTCGAGTTCATACTTACAGCTCGAAACTTAGTCGAATAGAACCTATTCGAGCTTCAGGTCGAACTGAACCAGCTTGAAATGAACATTGAAAATTTTCATTTTAATTCTCGAACTGAACTACTTCGAACTGAAACTACCTCGAACATAATTCGAGTTCATGCCTTAACAAACTTATAGTTTCGGTGGCAACATCTTGAGTGTGTGAGAAATGGCCATCGGAGAGGATGTTATAGTCGTTTCTTCGTTCGATGGCAAAAATTGCTATGTGGTTAAAGGCAAGTCCACAATGAGTAACTTGACTACTACCTCTATAGAATTCAACTATATCAATCTAAGGGTTTGTTTGAAACAATATTGGAAGATCTTAGGATCATTTTTTGGCGGTCTACTTTTTTAGTTGTAGATTTGAACCTGTTGCTAAACTACCTTTGCAAAGCATCCAAATGTTCATTTTCTTCTTCTACTTATTTTTTGGAACGGGAAGTTCACCAGGTTCATCATGTCTTCTGTATTATATAGCTTTCTACACTACAAGCATATTAGCATGCTTATTTATGAGAAGAACCACCAACTCATTAATTTTAAATATCCATGTATTGCCAAGCTAAATACGCTGATATAATACCCAGGTGCTCAATTTTGCAGGTTCAAATGACAAATAACCTGTTTAAGAAAGATGTTAGCGTACCCTCAATAATAAGATTAGTGAAACTAGATTCTTGAAGTGGTTGGTGATCAAGTATTAAGGCAAGTTTCATAAACATTTGGATGCACATCAGGTTAAAGATTGAATTTCAAAAGTTTCATAATTTGCTCTATGAAATGCAGTGCCGTAAAAGTTATCTGGCATTTAATCAAACAGTCATCTGGAATTTATCATCAAGGCTCCCAATCACATTTAGATCAACACACGTGTTCCGTCTGATCTCTAGATTCAACCTTGACCATAAATTCATGACCGTAAGCTACTAAGCTAAAACTCCGTAATGATAAGTTAGAGGAAATTGACTCCTTCGGTCTACCTTCGCAATTCGAAATGATTAATGTTTCTATTTGAAACATTTGTTAATCACGGCGTGGTACTGAGTTTTTCCTTCTTTGGCTCACAAAAATTACCCACCGTGCTCATCCCAACTTCTTGAAACTCCACAAACCCTCCAAAAGTTATATCTTTGAATGTCACTTTCTTCCGTAGGAAGTTACCATCTGGGGTTAGGCAGGACCCCAATATCAGGAATGACCAACATAATAATCATTTGTATTGTTCTAAGATATATAGAATCTTCGCCATCAAGCCGCTTCCTCGCTGCAGTTCCGCATTGCCACACCTCATGGCCTTGCAAATATGGATGGAAAACCACATTAATAAGCTCAAATCATTAGCCTGTTTACTAGTTTTTTCATTCAATCCTGTGTCAGTCGTGAAATTAAATGAGAGTACTTTGATGGTTCACCAATTGCAAACTTGTACAAGGGGTTGAGCGACCGGCGGCCATCCTTGGCATGACATTGGATCAGATAAATAATATCCCATGATCAGTAGATTGGATGATATTGCTTAAGTTTGAAATTGAGGCACAGACATGCAGTTTCGTAAGCTCATACAGAAGCACCCCTTCAACACACCACCCACTGCAAATGTGGTGACGGTGTAACCCGGATAAACATGCAGTTTCGTAACCTCGTACAAAAACACGGTTGTTGGATGTATAATAGATATTGACAAAAACCCAGAAATGAGGAGGTTGGATATTCGCCAGCTGAGTCAAAATCTTCATGTTAGTTCAAGCACCCTAGAAAAGCACATTCACCACTGAATTTATGTTTCATTTTCAGTGAATACCTGTGCTGCAAAGGCATTCTGCTTTTAAATTGAAGGAGCGGACCGGGAGTGGTTTCAAACAACCGAAGTAATTTGCTTGTGGCCTACAATAACTCAACCAACAGAATAGTCATGCCGAAAAAAACACTAGAAGCTAGAACATATTTAACTTGCACTTCATCCCATAGTGCTGCATCACCGAGCAAGATCAAGGAAATTTACGAGAACCTTTTAAATCTCCCACAACTTCCTTTTTCAGTTGAGAATTTTCCAGTGTTAGCAAATCTTGAGAAGAAAACATTAACTTTTTTATCCCCTGGAGCTTAGAATTAAACCTGGAGTCTAGCCAAGTCCAGAGAAGAATGTAACATATACTATTGTTCTTGATAGCTTCCATAGTAGACTATAGACTATAAACCCATAGTAGACTACAAAATTTATTCATGCTCCTACTTTATAAGCAACGTTAAGCACTGAGACATCATAATCTGAAAATCAATAATTAGCAACAATCTGCGCTATAAACTCTTCAATGTTCTTATCTGAACTTCCACCTTCATCAACTGCTTTCTTTGCCAACTCTTTCCATTTTTTAACATTCTTCTTGATCACTTCCTTCTTTTCACCTTTCAAAACAGCATTAATACACACTTGTATTTCCTCTCTTGTAACAATACATTTCTCGGTGTCCACCTTAAGCCAAAGACCCACTCCCCACACTTCCTCCACAAACTTTGCGTCACTGAACTGATCTAGAAACTGCGGCATTGCCAACATTGGCACTCCCAAGCTGACGGACTCCAGTGTAGAGTTCCATCCGCAATGTGTCATGAAACACCCCACTGCCTCATGTGATAGAACCTCCAATTGGGGGCACCATGTTATCACTAGCCCTTTCTCTGATGTCTCCTCAATAAAATTTGTGGGAAGCTTTTCCTTCTCCGATGCCCGCACTACCCATAAAAAGCTAGTATTGATCTGTTTCAACCCCCACGCTAGTTCCTCCATTTGTTCTGCATTGAGGACTGCCACACTCCCAAATGAAACATACACCACGGACGGACGAGTCTCCTTTGTGTTTAACCAATTCAAGCAAATATCCTTGTCTGGCTTGAAGAGATTGAAACCATAATCTATGTCGTCTTCAAGACGCTTGTCTAGGTACATTGATGGTAGTGTTGGTCCTATCGTCTTTACTGAATATATTTTCGACAACTCCTTCACCGCCTAGTTTCATAACAAAAATGAGTCAACCTACTTTAGTTAAACTAAGAAGATGGATATAATAGAACAACTATGTAACTTTTAAGTAGAAACAAATCGAAAGAGGACTATAAAACTCACCTCGTCTTCCAATTCGTGGAACGAGTTAAATAGAACCCAATCAGCTTTCTCCATATCGGAAAACTGGCCTAAAATGTATTGCAAAATAGCTGGGAACCTGCCAGACTCCGAACCCATAGAAGGCAAAGTAGGAACTCGAAGAGCGGCCGGCAGTTCAGGATCCGCTGATGACTGATCACTGGACAACAACTCTTCATTCAACTTAAGATAGCTAGAAATTGCAGCACAAGATTGCGTGAAAAATGCAGCTCTGGGGATACCCAAATCAATAGCTATATCAATAGCCCAATGCATATTAGCAAAATGTACTAAGCAGTTAATTTTGTGTTTGGAGGTCTTGATGAAATCTGACAAGTTCTTAGAGGCAATTGTCTGGAACTTATCAAGGAAGGCTTTGAACCCTCCGGATCCGTCCATGCTGCCTTCTGTAACATCGTCGTAGATTGGGTAGAGGGTAATCATGGATGATCCAGCTTTCATGGTTTTGGTTGTTGAGACAAAGGTTGCTACTGTGACTTTTATACCTTTGGAAGCCAATCGTTTGGAGAATTGTAGCATAGGGTTTATGTGACCCTGCCCATATTGGGGTAGAACTAGAACATGTGCTTTGCAGTCTCCTCCTTCTTCCATCTCTTTTCTTAGATCAATCTGCAAACTCTTCTTTGTTTTAAGATTAGGAGGTTGTCTGTTTTTAAGCTTATTTTACTTAATTGACTTATTTTTGGCCATATTATGACACCACACCTTCCAACACTTAAATTAACAGGCAGGCACGCGGTACGTGCTTATTTTTTAAATAACACTGAGGTCACTGGGAATGTTACCATGTAGCTCAAGCCATGAGAATGTTGCAAGCAAGTTTCACCAATACTAGATATTTCATGTATTTTGTTGTGAGTGTTAATCAATAGTCCAAATCAAACTTCATCATATGGCTTAATACATGTTTATATATATTGATCAAAAAATACTAAGTTAGTAGAGTAAAACGACTGGTGAACTCTACTACATTGGCATTGTAGTTTAGTGAAAGCAAATAGGTCATGTCATCCTCTAAAGTTCAGAATCATAGCCTTTAAGCACAACTTTAATCTCTGAATATTGCGGATATATGAAGAGAAATGCTACTTTAAACCACAACTCTAGAACACTCCAGGTCCAGGGGAAATAACAGGATGGCTTGGATGAGCATGAAGGTAAACCGATAAATAACAGTACGACCACAATATCTGCCAATCACAATTTCTTAGAGAGCATAAAGGAACGGTCCATAGACATAATAAAATATCAATTAACTACCTCATATTATGCAAATATTAAAAAAGAACCACTAATCCTAACCTGGACTTTATACACATCGAGTGGCACTTACCAAGTGTGTTGAGATGTGCACCAATGATGATAAGAATATCTAGATACATTAATGTATCGCCTGTACATAATATAGAGGTTGTTCAGTCCTCGACATAGTACAGAGGTTTTTTAGTGGTTTGAGTTCAGATAATTAGCCTACACATTACAGTATATAGAATTGCATGGTAGGAGCATGAGCTAGATAATAATATTCTATTTATCAAGAAACATGACTTAATTAAGCTAAATACTGAGACATTACGATACATCGCAAAATCAAATGATACCAAATATTTACTGATGTGTGATCAAATGTGAGCGAAATATTAAGGCATATTTCATACTCCAAGAATCGAGAATTACCACAAATGCTACCATGGCTCTCGCCTCAATCTCCATAGATAAGATAACATAATAACGTCAATTATGAAAATGAAACATTTTTATTATAAACCATCACAAACTTAATAAGAAGTTGGTGAAGAAAATAACCAAAACTATAAGAGCCTAATTTCGGATCTCGAACTTAGTATCTTACACCAAATATGATCAGAACACTAACAATAACAAATAATCACCAACACGTAAGAATTAGCGTGAAACCTCTGAATAGGTAAAAACCACGACCTCTCTTAAGGATTTAGAAATCGTGATCTTATTGATTGAGTGATTACTTATTACAACAAGTATTTTGCGTAGTTTTTGTATAGACTCTCTAGGTAGAAAAACATGTGTCTAAAATCTGTTCTTCCTTGGTCATAATATGATACTCATGCTCATCTGGTCTCTTAAATCTGCAGTGTTCATGGCTTACTAGACGCTCCGATGGCCGGCCAGCCTTCTTTAAAACTTGAATTGTTACCGTCTTTAAACATTATGATCATCAAAATACACAAAACAATACAATTAGAAACAGATTCAAATAGAGAATACTTGTAGAGAGGGCCAACTGATTTTTTTCTCATATAAAACTTTTAATATGCATAAAGGGTTGTACTTCGCCAAAGGCCACATTAACCTTGTAATGAAATTTCTTTTGCAAAGATTATCTCTTCGTGTTGGATAAGATTAAGTTTATTTTACAAATTTTGGATTTTAATGATATATATTACTGACACAACAGCATCCCGCAAGAAAAGCGAGTAGAAGGTGTGGTTTTCTCAATTATGACAAGCAAAGTTCATTTGCCACTCTTATATAGTAGGCTTATACATGAAAGGTCGAAATCCTCTTCTGGTCCAAATTAGATAAGCTATGTTTTTCTATAGAAAAAATCCCTAAAACACTGGCAAAGTTAGTATTCATTTCCTAACTCTTTCCTTCACTCTCTAATTATTTCAAGTAAATATAACTCGGACGAGTACAACAGAATTAAACAATACCATGCGCAGCTTCTGTTTCTCGTGTGCTTGAACATCTTTTAAGAGGCGAGCTAGATCATCCCGGCATAAATCCGGTTTCATGAATTCCATTTCAAGAACCTGCATAAACATGGGAACACCTTGGTTAATTAGCCAAAAACGAACTACAAAAAGTAAAACAATATTTGGGCATAATTAACGATGGCGTACTTGTGTTGAGCAATTATTGAACTCTTCTGTAATATCGCTGCAAACTTGTTGGTAGGCTGAATCTCCTCCACTAACCATGTCCTCTGTAAAACCCCTGCCCAAAAATCCATAGTTACATACTAATGCTACAATATCACGAAAGATGATCCTCATCAAGCCCAAAAGTAAGGTAACGATGTACTGTTTGCCAAAATTTACACTTCATCCTTACGAAATTATCTTGAATCAGATTGTTTATGTGTTGGATTTATCATAATCTCAGTTTCTTTGATTCATCACAGTTTTATTAAAAAGAAGTCATTTATTTATTTTTCAAAAAGAAGAAGTCATATTTGATATACATATAAGTTATCGAACTGAGAGAGTCGTACTTCCTAAAAAATGTGTACATTATAACTCCCATAACAATTAGTTTCCTTTTTTTTACCGAAAACAACACGTTAGAAAGTACCAGGCGCACTCTCTAAAATTAGGAAAGTAAGAGCATCACAGTAGCCTCTCTAAACTTATTTTAGGGAGACAAAAAGTAATAAAATGGCTTTTATAGACTACTGTGAGGCTCCCTATCCCTATTTTTTACTTTCTCTCTCCTCAAGTATGGAGAGTCTAGATAAATATTTGGTCAGCCACGTAGAACTCTTATATTACATGTAAAGTTACTTTGGATGTGGAAAGTAAAAAAAAAGTTATTTTTTACCTCTTCTTTTTAAAAATAAATAATTTGAAAGTGGTTTAGGAAGTTTATTATGTGATGTGGCTCCTTTTTATAGGGAATCTGCTACATCCACAACATTAAAGTTGGGTTAAAACTCCTCAAAAGTACTCCCTATTATAGAGAGGCTGTTGTGGATGCTCTAACTAAACTCCTCAAAAGTACTCCCAATTATAGAGAGGCTGTTGTGGATGCTCTAACATCTAGTTTGGTCAAGTAAAAAAGTAAAAAGCGCCAAGTGGAGGTAAAAAGGTTTACTATGAAATGAACAAAAGAGGAAATATGTGAAAGCAACCTCCCATACTATGAAATGAACAAAAGAGGAAATATGTGAAAGCAACCTCCCATTGAAGCACCAATTGAAAAATAAGTGAAAGCATGATAATTTTTTATTGTTTCTCTTGCCGTCCAACTTCATCTAATCCCTTTCAAAAGCAGAAGTGTGAGATCATCTAAGATTGTTTCTTCACCTATCAACTTACTTTGATTCCTTCCCAAGCTACAAACCATCAGAACTTTAACAGAGCCATACCTCTTCTAGGGAACTCACTCAACTCCCGCCCACTAACAACTAACAAGATCCATAACAAAAACTGAAGTTGATCATGCTCCTTGAGCATCAAGGGATTTTCTCCAATTAAATACCAACATTTTTATTCTTAAATAGCTTTACCCGGCATGTTCATTTAAAAACGGAGTTAGTGGATGAGAACTTTGATAACAGGGAGCGAATAAAATCAGCGGACAAAGTCTATGCTAATAAACAGTTGAAAGAGAGCTTTTGACTTTCTTCAACACCTAACCATTTCGTCACATTGCCTAAGCCGAGGTACAATATTTGTCGGTGGAAAGTATTAGTTGTATAAAGTATTGACAGGTGGTGTTTTGAGAAAATAAACATACTGGCTGTTTTACACAAGTTGTGACTGAGCCTCGGTTTAAGACACCATTGTACTCAAAGAACCAATTTGAGGCAACTTTGACACATTTTTTATGATACAAAGATATTCTGGGGTGAGTAGACTTCTTCATATATCTTTCTCTTTGAAAATCCTTCCAAATATCGTAAAAATAAGAATGAGAGGAAAATATTTATATTTCAATATTCTTAATTATTACAAGTTTTATTGATTTTTATATAACAGGGTCACTAAACTACTTTTATTTCTAACCAATGTAGAAGTAAAAGAGGAGTATATGTGTAGACACACTATATACTCCAACACTCCCCCTCACGTTGATACAAACATGCTCGTATAAAGGTGGATTGACAATAAGAGAACAAATAGATAGTCCCTCACAAAGATACAATCACTCCCTCACTAATAAAAAATTGAAGCTCCCCTTGATAAACCTTCTTCCAGTCTTTCTTTTTGCAGCAGTAGAAACATTTCCAAGCCTCACACATCAACCGTGAAATCGGTGGCAGTAATATTAAAAGTGAAATATCTTGAATATCTTGCCCATTATCTCACGTAAAGATAATATGAATATCTTGAATAAATACTGTGGAAATAAAGACACTCAGGTAAAAGTGAAAAGACCGTAAAAGAGATAATCAGTCAAGGAGGAGAGATTCAATTGAGGAAAGAAAAAATCATTTAAGGATAAGAAAATCACTTTAAGAAGAGTGAAATCATAGTGATATACAGACCTCAAACCGTATTAGCGATGAAAGAAGAAGTAAACAAAATTAGTGATTCAAAGAAAAATCACTAGAGAAAGCGATAAAAATCACCAAGGCTTGTCAATTCTCTCTTAAAAAATATTGATTTTTGAACTACAACTTGTGAACTAGGTGGAAAATAAATAAGATAATCACTAGAGAAAAAGAGAAAGTCACTCTAAGAAATAAAAATTGCTCGAGGAGTGATGAATCACTCGAGGAAAAGTACATCCGATCCAAAGAGAGAAATAGCATCTCGCGAAAGATACAAAAAAAATCGATTTTGACGAAAAACAAGAGATATTCGAGTCCATAATAGATATAGAGAGATAGATTAACTAATCAATCATGTCAAACTAAGTTGATTGGGGAAACTAAAAGAGGTAGTTTGGTTCTTACACTATTAAACTGAAATAATACACCAACAACAAAAGTTCAGCACATACAGAAGCACCAAAATATCTATTAAAACTTTGACTACATTATCAAAATGTTCTTCATTCAGCTGGAACTTGATTGATACTATTTCCTTACTCGTAATTACAACAACATCTCAACGACTCTTGCCTTAGCCTCTTCCGCAAGCTGAGATCGTTTTCATGCTAAGGCTATTTCAATTAGCATAAAATTCCTAGCTTTTGTATTCACAGGTTATTCTTCATGTCCACACCCAACTCTTTCTAAACCTGTAATTCCGAGGAGGTTTCCCACAACTCTAGCATCTGTTTATAGGTCTGGCCTTTTTCTTTCCTTATTAGAGCTCGCTGACCAAACACGTGTGTAGTAGCATATTTCCCAGATTTGATAAGGAGAAGCTAATAGAACTTAGTCGAAGATATTCTATCATTCGAGAAGATGTCACATCTGCGACCACAGTACTCAACCCACTAAAGTAGCCGTTATACTTGGTCAAATAAAGCCGCTGCAGGGAGATCCGCGAAGTTTGCTCACTACCCGTAAAAATAGGAAACTGTTTTATTTTTGTAACTGCATGTATTTATTATAAATATAGACAGAGAATATGTTAATCCGATCCGCAACTCTACTATTCAGATACATTCTTACGTCCTTATTGTTCAAAAAATTATAAAAACTAGCAAACTATTGGATTTTATACCTACATCCTCCTCAAGGTCGTGGTTTACTGAGTTTCCAAGAAGTTTACAGTTGCACATTCATTACTGAAGTATTGGCGAAGTTATCCTTCTAAAAAACACGCCATTACAATCTTCTCGAATGTGAAAGGATTTTCTGAGTGGTAAGGCTTGAATTCTATTATTCAGATCATTCAAGGTGATAAATTGCTATAGAGTATTTGGTGCAGCTGCAACCTAAGGATCAAAGTCATCCTGTCCTTCAGGTTCCAACATGTCTCTCACTGGTCACCTCACCGGGGGTAGTAGAGTTTGGTGTCGTGTGCGTCGACTTCCTTGAGTGTTCGATGCTGAAGATGTAAGACCAAAATATTGAGAAACTCTGTCTGGATTCCGTGATCGAGATCTAGAAGTTCGAATTTGTTCTTCCCTTGGCAGGTTCTCTCTCTGCGTAGCTCAGGATCGATGATCGCTTCGGGGCTTGAGGAGGTGATGTTTAATGGCCAGCGATTCGGTCTTGATGTCTTCGCAAATTGTCCATCTCTTTATGATGTGTTCGGCTCTGTAGTTTCAGGGCTTTTCTCCTATCGTCTCTCTCGACTTGAAGAGCTTGGGCGTGGATTCGTTGATCTTCAAGCCTCTGGACTCGGTTTGACTCCATTTGTTTTTGAAGTTCGATCACAGCATTATACAGATTGATTGCTTCTGGTATGGGGCTGATCTCTTGGTTCTTCTGAGTACTGGAGGCATTTCTAAGATTCATATTCGTCATCGGATTGTCTAGGATCACATGTGGTAAAGAAAAAGTGTAGTATTCCCACAAACGGTGTCAATTGTAATAGCGTGTTTTCCAGATAAATAACTTCGCTAATACTTCAGTAAGGAATGTGCAACTGCAAACTTAAACACACAAGATTTTACGTGGAAACTCTGTAAAGCCTAAAAAAAACCATGATCTCGAGGAGGATTTAGGTATAAAATCTAATAGATTGTTACTTATTACAATTAGATGTGAGAATGTATCTGAATAGTTGAGTTGCAGATCGGATTAACGTATTCTCTGCCTGTATTAATAATAGATACAAGCAGTTACAAAAATAAAATAAATTTCTATTTTGGCGAGTAGTGGGCGATCTTCGCGAATCTCTCTGCAACGGATCTATTTGACCAAGTATAACGGATACTTTAGTAGGTCGAGCATTGTGGTTACAAATGTGACATCTTCTCGAATGATAGAATATCTTCGACTAAGTTCTGTTAGCTTCTTCTTATCGAATCTAAGAAATATGCTACTACAACATGATCATAGGACGAATTATCTAAAACCAGATCAAGTGGAATATCTTTTATCAAAATCTTACTCTGCACTTCAGAGATTACTGATTCAGTATTAACGCCTTCCTCTCCAACCAATGCCGGTTTAGATTCTATTTCATCAATATGTTTTATTACACCCTCAAGTTTGTTGATGGTGTTTAAGCTTTCCTGTGTGGTATGTTTCTTCATTTCCATCAATGCATTTTTAAGAACTTTAACTTTAGCTTGCAGCTGCAAGTCCAAAATTGCATCTAGCCCATTGGGGGTTTGTTTCTCGCATGATTCTTGACAGCTCTGTTCCTGGAAGACAATAAAAATACCAATTAGTGAACATCTTCAATATTCAAATAAGTTCAAGGACTATTTCTTGCAATCTTATCAATTTTAATTGTGTTGACACATGGAAAAATAAAGTACCTAAGTTAGACAGACCCCTTTCCATTTCCTTTACTTTTAACTCCTTTGAAGCTGATATATCAGCAAAATCAAACTCAGTCTTGACTCTCGATGTATTCTCACATGTACAAATATATAAGTTTAAGATCAGAAACCAGTTCACCTGTGACTCTACCGAGCTAAATTTTATGAGCTAAGGTATTAAGTACCAGTTTAAAAATTATTAGAGAACATACATTCTTTTCATTGTCATCATCTTCTTTAACCTCTATGTGGGAAAGTACATGTTCCTCAAGAGATTGTATGCTATCTTTCAAACAGTTAACTGCAGGAAAGTATGCTGCCAGCGTTGATTTCATTCCTTCATTTTCACCTTCTAAGAAGACGAGAGTCTTTCTTTCAATTGTTCAATCTTTGTATCTTTTGAAGTTTTTTCACCTTCAAAGCTTTCACATGCTTCAACATATTCATGCACCTTCTCTTCGAACAAAACTGCACAAATGTTGGAGATATGAAGGTCCTCATATAATGTTGGAGCCCCGGTCTCCCATTGGTTAACCTCATTTCCTTTTTCTTGGATCTCAGACAGCACCTTATTTTCTACATTTTTTCGTTCTTCAACTTCTTCACGTAACTTAGCCAGGTGTAATTCAAAATTCTCATTAGTTTCAGGAAGACACTCAATTTCCATGTTATGATGAGTGTTATCTTCCGAAGGCCTGACATTTTGCTTTGCCAATACCTCTCTTATCACATTGGCCTCGTCAGCTTCCAAGATCAGACCCTTGACATTTTTTTTTCCAACTTCATGTTCTCATTTTCGGTATCCTTAAACATTTGCTCATATTCCAACAGCTCCATTTCTTTTAGACACAATAAGCCAATTACGGTTCCAACTTTAGCATTCAATTGGTCATTTTCAATCTTTTCTTTATTCAGCTCATTCTTCTATGCTCAACTGACTCCTCCATTTTTAGCTTTCCATCTTTACCACTTCCAACATCTCCCTCATTAACCTAATCCCCTTCTCAAGACCTCCAATTACCCCTTGAAGATGATCCATTTCTTCATCAAAATATTTTACTTTCAAAGCTTTCTCAGCCCCAAAACTCTTAAAAATTAAAGAACGAATGACTAGAGCCAGGGTTTCCCCAAGAATAACATCATTTTTCTCTTTTAGCATATTGTTTTTGACATTTGAATGGGAGAAAACTTTCACCAATGAACCGTGTTCTTGGAGTAACTTAGAGTTTTCATTTTGTGATACCAGGAACGTCTCTTGCAAATCTGACAACCTTGCGTATTGATTTTCCATTTCTGCCTTTAATACTTCCTCTCGCACATCATGGGCTATCATTTTAATCTCGACTGTTTGGTCGCACCCATGAGTGCATGTTTCTCATTTTGCAGCATTAGTATCTTTTGATTATTCATCTTGAGTTCATGGTCAAAGATGTTTATCTCCAATTCAAGTTCAACAGCTTCTGATTTCAATTGCTCCCGAAAAATAATGAGAACTGACTTCTCAAATACCAATTGTTGTTTTAGATCCTCGGTTTTCAACAGAGAAATTTTTATGTCTTTAATTTCCCCCAAAACCTACTGAAGTATCATGTTATCATTGATATCATCCCGAACCTCATATTCTGTTTCAATTTTGAGCAACTTCAAAATATGATAAATCCCTATGCTCAGTGTTTTGGCTTGGTTTAGCTAGCTTGATTATAGAATGCATAACGAAAAGTTAGAAAAACAAATCTTTAACAACTACTTCTTCCTTTTCATCATCCCCAACTTAAACACCGTAACTCTCGTTCAAGTAATCTAGTGTTTGCTTTGTAAGCACCAACTTATCAAAATTTAAAATATCAAACAAGTTCAATGCATTGGAGACTGCAAAACTAAGAACTGTTGGTAAGTACCCTCTTTATATAGAGAAGAATGATATAAAATAAAAGATAGACAAAATGAGATAAAAATTGACATAACAAAATAAGAATAGTACATTTTGTTCAGCGATTCTATGGATTCAATGCTGAACGTACCAACCAAATAAAAGCTCATAGAGGATATTCACATACACATGTATGATTAAAAGGCATAATATTGAGAACCTTATAATAAACATGAAAAGGGTAATTAAAGTATAAAACCAAATAACACAAGTTTGTTAGTTATTGTTATTAATGTATCAAATAACCACAAATAAGGTAGTGAAAAGTTATCAAATGACTAGGGGGTCATCGCGTGGGTAGGATACTGAACCCATACTATTGTCCGTGAAGTATATAGTTGGCCCGTGATTCATTTTTAGGACTGCAGCTATGGCATGATCGGTTCTCTGATTCTCATTTAGTCGGTAACAATGCATTGCGGAGTTGGAGATGACATTGTGGGTTGATGCCCCATTAATATCCCCCAGTATTATCTCGCAAACTACAATGTCCCTCTGTACTGGCCCAATCACTGCAGGCCCTACTAGCGCGCCATGGGTGACCAATTTTTCAGCAGGGATTGCTCATTTTAAGTACTGGGTGTAACATCCCTGCCAGAACCATGTTTCGATCATATTGATTAGATCATAACATTTTTTGGTCTCGTGGACATGAACTTTGTAGTGAGCACAATATGGTTGATCGGGGCAGTCTATTTTCCTGCGTGGCTTTCTGTATGCTGGGTCTTTCTTGGCGATTATGAGGAGGCCTATTCGCGAGATCATGAGGTTGCTGGGTGAATATCGATCCCAACGCTCAACCCTCAGTTTGCCCTCTCAGAGAAGAAGTTTAGATTTTCCCTGTAATTCTTGCTTTCCTCCTCTTTGGCTTCTACCCTCACCTTCATTCTATTTTTTGTCTTGGTAGTCACGAGGGAGTTTAAAAATCTCTGAACATACTAGTGGCAACGGGGCTGAAGCAGTACTCAGAAGAGCCGCTATCCGAGAAACCGACGCTTGGTTGCCAACTTCTACGTTTTGGTACTTGCATACTTTTTCATGAAGATTTTCCAAAGTTTTAGGTCATCTCTTATGTAAGGCTTCTCGTAACTTCGAGCTAGGTAGGCAAACTCTCATAAATGTCAAGCAAGCAGTTTGGGCATCTACTCACTCGATAAGTACAAGGTCGGCTTTAAACCTTATAAGGATTGAATAAATGGTTTCTCCGACCTGCAGTTTTAAAGTAAATAGTTCAACTAACTATATCTTCGACCATTAATTATGCAGGTATTTTTCCACGAAAGCTAATGAAAGTTGTTTGAATGTGAATATAAAATTAGGCTCGGGGCTTTGGAACTAAGTGAGGGCCCATCTGACAGGGTCGAGGGGAATAGGTGGCACATGTACTCATTAATTTGGTGTTGTAGGTCGATATTGTATTAGAACTTAGAGATGCGTCGTCCCGGGTCCTGACTTTCGTTGAAGGGTTCAATCTTTGGCCTGGAATCGCTTTACCATAGTACGTAGTTTCGAATAGTCCCTGTAAATGGGGTATTGTGGACCTTCTGAAGAGTCTCTTGTGTTAGCCATTTTACTGATTCGTTATCCGTAACAATGTCTCTACGAAGGCGGCTCATAAAGGTAAGTGGTAACTTCTCCATTCTTCCCTTCTTGGCCTTTGTCCTCCCCTTATCAAAGGTTCATCATAGTAACTTTCTTCGACTGTCTCGTACGACTGCCCAAACTATTGTCGTCCCTAGTACCGCTCATTGTAAGCATGGCCATTCTCCCTGGGGGTTGTGGGTTTCCTTCTTGATATTGCCTTAGAATGTACCCAGGTGGGTAGGATGGGTCATCAGGGCTATACTGCTGATGCCACTAAGGAGAATTATCGGGATAATTGACGTAGAAGGTACCTGGGTATGATGGAGGAGTGGGGGGATGTATATCATTGTATCGTGGGTCGTACCGACCAGGTGAAGGCAGGCTCGTATGGCTGATCTGGTATGTTGGTAGTGGGGGTTGTTGTTTGCCAGGGGGCTGTACTGGTCGTTTGGGTAGTGGAGGCCGTGGCGCGCTAGGAAGCGGTACCGATCCACAAGGTATCAGATATTGGTTGTAGATCATTGTTGTTTGGGGCTCGTATGTCGGACCGTACATCGGCGGTAAATCGGGTTGAGGTTTGTTGTTTTGGTTGTCGACCGGTACCTTATTCGGCGTAGAGTCTTATCTCTTACCATTTCAGAGGCTACTGAGGTACCGATGGGAGATTGGTTTCCCGCGACGGGAATTTTGCGCATCTCATCGTTCGCTTCCTGAAGCTACCGGATCGGAGCTTCTTTCGTCATCATTTGGTCTTGCAATTGTAAGAGCGCCACTCTTATCTTGGCCATTGCTTGCTTCTGCGTCTAATTTCGTGTAAAAACTACCATCTTCGCGTTTGTATATATAGAGTTTTATCGCGAGGACACAGACGATGCCAATTGTAGTCTTCTAGGTTTCCCAAGGGGACGACAATACGTGAAACGTTGTTTAGGGCTTGACACGTCCCACCAGAGGAGGGCGCCACTCAACTCTCTCTGGGTCTCTTCTCCTTCTTCCTTTAGAGCTGTTAAGGTTTAGTAGATGGGAGAGGAGGTTTTGAAAAAATGTCTCCTCTTAAGTTCCTCTCATTCCCTATTTATAGGGAGGGTTTTAGACCTAAAGGTGCTTGGGCTTACGCGACATGTATAAAGTCTGAATCAACCCCGCGGGGTTAACTGTTTTTGGTGTGACACGTGGGGTCGTTGAGTTAGCTCCCCCTAAGACGTGCTAGTCTAGGGGGAGGAGGGCACCAACGACCTGAGTCCTTTGTGGGGAGCGGGGGCGTGCTCCCTATAGTATTGTTTGTCTTATTCCACTATTATGGATGTTCTTAACTAGAAACACAAATTTTTTTAGGACGAAACCTGCTGATCTGAAAAAACTTTACAATCTCCAAACACAAAATTTATCAATTTTTATTTTATTTTTGGAAGGTGCAAGTCGGTTTTAACCATGCCCCAAAGGGAATCCAAAGCCCAACGGCCATCACAAGCCCCAAAGGGTTAAAGCCTGAAGAGGCCACAAGCCTGAAGGCCCACAAGACTACCCAAAGGATTGCCCCCAATTCTCACCCATAGGGGTTCGAACTCATGAACTCTCATGGGGTGGAGGGTCAAGAGCTCAGTGACCCATCCTTAATTTTAGGTAAATGTTGAGTGTGAGATAGACGAAAGTGTTCATGTCTCAAAGGATATGATATTTTTTTAATGGATAATAATTGAGGAATCAATGGATGGTCACAGGTGAAGAGAAATACTGTTTGTGGGTTTTTTGATAACTTTTCTTAGCATAGGATGCATACTTCACTCCCCCAATAATTATGGCTAGTGGTTGCTTGTACTTTGTAACAGTAATACAACACGCATAAGATTCACTCTAATGCAGTTCCAAATCATTGTTTTTTAGTGGACAATGAGTCAAATTATAGAACTTATTGAGAATTCTCACAACAAGTCCCAATCAAAGAAAGGATGATAAAAGCTTATGGTCTACAGGTCCGGCAGGACTAGAGCATTGATAACTAAATGTTTCTTAGTTCCACATTATTTTGTTGGTGAAATAGTATTATTTGGATATTTCGATATTTCAAAATTGTCTCCGCAATATATGGATCTTTTGATATTTCAAAATTTTGCGAAGAAAGAAAGACATCAACAAACTTTCAATGAGCGTACTACTATGAGAAGGGTAGCTAGCTTGATAGAGAAAAAGAGAGATAAAGAAACAATAATTAACTTAGGAGAGGCAGATGAGAATATGATTAGAAACTTGTTCAAGATCTCCTCCGCAAACAAAGATAAAAAACGCAATATCGAGCTCTCATAATCAAATTATACGGACACTAGGACCCCTTTTGGTATTGTTTAGATAGTATTAGTGTATAAACCTTACATTTTAACATGTGGGAGAAAAAAGAAAGAATTAACATCTAACGGCACAATCGGACAACATGTTCTATCATCCCTAAGATAGAAGCATACCCGTTTTACTTCCTAAAATGTTGAAATTTTCTTACCTTTTTAAAAGATATGGACCTCAAAAACAATCAGATATTTATTTAAATAAGGGTGATACTTAACAACTCTTAGAAGAAATTGTGGTTGAAATTTTGAGTAACAAAACACCTTAACAGCTGCAGCATATTAAAGCTGTGCATAATCACACAGTCCAATTCATTTAATACACACCAAAACCCAAAGGATCTGAAAACACTAGGATGATTCGGATTGTTGTTTTTAATATCAGATATTATTAATGTTTATATTTTGATTGAATATTACCCATTTGAAGATATTGTTGAGTGGAAAGCCCGGAAGCCAATTTGGGTTAGCAATGAACAAACACAAACAAAAAAATACACACTACACCTATTTAAGGTGGTTCGATAAATTGTCTACGTCCTCGTGCGAGAGAGAGAGAGAAAGAGAGAGAGTTTATTCAAAATCTCAATTATAATCACTCCATCCATTAGAGGTTCTCACTCAAGAATCCTCTCCAATTTGTTCTCACCAAAGGATTGTCTAAAAAGATAACTCTCAAAGAACAAAGTTTCCTTTTATATACTAGGGAAACCTTTACAATCGCTCAAATCTCGAGACAATCAAGAGGATTGAAAAACATAAAAAAAAATAAAAAAAAAATAAATTTCCCAAATTTCGTTCGAACGAAATATGAAGTCGTTCGAACGAAATTTGCGTCTGGGCCAAAATTCTAGGGGGTTCAACAAAGGTCATTCGGACGAAATATGAAGTCGCTCGAACGACTTGGGCTCCTGGGCCAAAATTTTAGGGGGTTGTCAAAAGGTCGTTCGAACGACTCTCAACCTCGTTTGAACGACCAAGGCAACAGGCAGCCCCACAATTCTCCACCTCAGTGAAGATTTCCCCAACCAAACAAATCAAAATCTGAGCCGAACAAAGAAACCATCCAAACGGATCCAAACAAATACTTTCCTCCATCAAATGTTCCCAAAGACCCAAACATACAAATAGCCCAAGGAAATCAACTAAAACCAAGCGTCCCCAAAAGGACCAAATCCAAACCAAGCGTCCCAAAAGACCAAGAACTAAACCAAATGTCCAAAGGAATCAAAATCGACTAAATGTCCCAAGGAACCCAATTCGACTGCACCAAATTAATGGTTGTCTACGTACCTCCGTGGATCAAGTCGCCCGTAGTTCACACAACATCTAATCAATTAACATGAAGAATTTGAACTAAGTCCAAACAATGATTAAACTTAATTCCCGAAACAACTTTCGTAAACATATTTGCCAGGTTATCTTTGGTGTGAATCTTCTTCAACAGAATCTCACCCTCTTCCAGGACTTCTCTGACAAAGTGATAGCGTACATCAATATGCTTTGTGCGCTGATGATGAACCTAATCTTTGGCCAAGAAGATAGCGCTCTGACTATCATAGTAAACATTAAGATGGTCCATCTTAATGCCTAAATCGCGTAGAAGACCTTTTATCCAAATAGATTTCTTTATCGCCTCAGTCACCGCCATATACTCTGCCTCATTAGTGGATAGTGTAACCGTTGACTGTAGCGTGGATCTCCAACTAACTGGCCCTCCACCCAATGTAAACACATACCCGGTAGTAGACCGCCGTTTATCCAAATCACCCATATAGTTAAAATCCACATAACCCACACAAAATCGATCAATCGAATCTTGTTTATGAAATTCCAAACCAATATCCATAGTACTTTGATATAATGTAGAATCCATTTCACAGCTCGCCAATAATCTCTGCCCGGATCATGCATGTATCGACTAACCATACCAACCGCCTGTGAAATATCTGGCAGAGTATATACCATAGCATAGATCAAGCTACCAACCACGCTAGCATAAGGAACTTGACTCATATAATCACGTTCCTCATCAGTATTTGGAGACATAGAAGCCTTGAGCTTAAAATGAGGAGCAAGGGGCGTACTTACAGATTTTGTGGTACCATCAATGCCAAATCTCTGAAGTACCTTCCTCATATACGAAGTCTGAGAGAGACGCACTGTTCCATTCTCTCTATCTCTATGAATCTCCATACCAAGAATCTTTTTCGTATCACCAAGATCCTTCGTTTCAAATTCTTCACCCATTTGATTTTTTAGCTTATCAATCTCACTTGTGTGCTTACACGAAATAAGCATATTATCCACATACAAAATCAAGTAAATAAGGGACCCATCACGTAACTTACGTAAGTAGACACAATGGTCATAATGACTCTGCTTGTACTTCTGCCCAATCATAAACTGATCAAACCGTTTGTAGCATTGTCTTGGAGACTATTTCAAACCGTACAACGACCTTTTCAGGTTACACATATAGTCTTTCTTCCCTACAACCGTAAACCCACTCGACTGAGTCATATAGATCTCTTCTTTCAAATTCCCATGTAAGAACACCGTCTTAACATCGAGTTGTTGCAACTCCAAATCGAAATGCGCTACTAAGGCCAATAGGATTCGTATGGAAGAATGTTTTACTACCGGAAAAAACACCTCATTGTAATCTATCCCATCCCTTTGAGCGTAGCCCTTGGCTGTAAGTTTCGCCTTGAAGAGTATATCATTATCAAGAGATCCCTGTTTCTTAGTGTAGACTAATTTACAACCGATCGCTTTCTTTCCTTTTGGCAACTTTAAAAGTTCCCAAGATCTATTTTTAAAAAAAGAATGCATCTCTTCCTTCATCGCTCCCTCCCAATGTTTAGACTTATAGGTGGAGGGAGCATCCTCTTCAATGACCGGAAGTGCATAGGCTACAATGGCCTTCACTTTTGGAAGTACTATATCTTTTATAAGCCAACTCGGTTTGCTTGCATCCCTCTTTGGTTTACTCTTTGCGATTGACTCCGCCACCAGAATCTCTTCATCCGTACTACCAAATACTCAACCTTCATCCGTGTCTTCATCATTTGGAACATGTATTAATGGCTCATCACCCGTTGTCACACTGGTAGATGACTCTAAGTACGGAGCTCTCTGGCCAATGTAAAGACGCATCAATCTCCACCCACTGCAATACCCCGCTGGTCGTCTCCTCTGTGTGCTCAGAGCCATGCGTCTTTATCATAAAAGCCTTATCAAAAGTGACATCTCTGCTCATAATAATCCTTTGGTCTCTCGTATCCCATAACTTATAACCTTTCACACCATTCTTCTTACCCAAAAAATAGCATTCCTTGCACGTGAATCCAACTTACCATCCTTAACATGATAGTATGTCGGACACCCAAATATACGAAAGAGTATCATAATCTGTAGCAGGTTCTCCCAACCAAGCTTTCATTGGTGTTTTACCCTCAATTGCAGTCGAAGGCAACCTATTAACGAGATAACATGCATATGTCAAAGTCTCAGCCCAAAATGCTTTGCCCAACCTAGAATTGGGCAACATACACCACAACTTCTCCAGCAAAGTACGGTTCATGTGCTCAGCTACCCCATTTTATTGCAGTGTCTCTCTAACTGTGAAGTGTCAAACTATCCCTTCATCCCGACTTACTTACAAGAATGGATCATTAGTATACTCCCCACCATTATCCGAATAGAGCGACTTGATCTTTCAGCCGGTCTGAGTCTCAATCAACTTCTTTCACATCATGAAAATTTATAGGACTTCATCCTTCTTCCTCATAGTGTACACCCAAACACGCCTAGAAAAGTTATCCACAAAAGACAAAAAGTAATGTTTCCCCTCTAGCGATGTATTCTTGAAGGGTTCCCAAACATCACAGTAAACATAATTAAGAGTTCCACGAGTACGGTAGATCGTGGTGCCAAAATTAACTCTTGTCTACTTGCCCAGAATGCAGTATTCACAAAAATCCAATTTACACATCTTGACACCTCTCAAAAGCCCTTGGTTCGCGAGAGCTCTCAGAGACTTTTCTTCCGCATGCGCCAAACGCATATGCCATAGCCGTGTGGTATCTATGGAAGTGGTCTCCTCCCTTCCTGCAGTAGAAACCTTACCAATAATAGCCGTACCATCCAAATAGTATAAGTTGTTAATTTTTCTGTGACCCTTCATTATCACTATGACTCCCTTAAGAAACATCTTTACCCCATTCTCAGACACAACCTTGCAGCCTTTAGCTTCAAGTGTCCTGGTCGAGATAATGTTCTTACTCATTGTCAGAATATACCAAATCTCATCAATCTCTTTAACCAACCCATTGTGCAACTTTAGATAAATGGTACCTATCCTCATAATGCGACAAGGATTATCGTTTCCCATTAACACCGCTCCATCTTCAAGTAATTTCAAACTAAAAAAAAAAGCCCTTTCGGGACAAATTTGATAAGTAGCACCCAAATCTAAAATCTATTGCTTTGTATCAATAACACATGCACTAGATGTTATAGTAAAAGAGAAATCCGAATCATTACCTCTCATTTTTTGTGTCATGAGCCAAATTCATAGAAGAGCCCATTTTTCCCGCTTTCTTCTTCTTAAGCGTGAGACAACCATTTTTCTATGTCCCATTTCATTACAAAATATGCATTGGTCATTTGTCAAGTTGATCCGATTTTCCCCACGCCCTCTCAATTTCGACCGAGAGTTGTTACCCAATGGCTTCTTCTTGTCCGAGGATCTTCCTCGAACCATTAATACATCAGATTTAGACTTGTCGGTCTCACGTTTATTCTTTCTCCGGTACTCGTGGTTTACTACGGCTGTAGTCACATCCATATATTTTAATAAACTCTTTCCAAAAGTAATTGTCGTAACGAAATGCTCAAATTCTTCCAGAAGTGAGTTTAAGAACAAGAGAGCCTTATTTTCATCCCCAACTACCTTTTCAAGATTCACCAAGTCGGTCAACAACTTAGTGAAGTCATTCAAATGCTCAGACATAATAATCAATTGCCTCATAGTGAAGCGATAATATTTCTGCTTCAAGTGGAATCGATTTTGGATGCTCTTTACCAAGTACTTCTCCTCTAGAATCTGTAAAATTTCTTTTGCGAAAGTTTTATTCATCACAAGGTATTTAATGTCTTGAGCAAGACAAGAACGAATTTATCCATAAGCTCTCTTATTCAACTTCTACCATACACTCTCCTCTGTGTCATCCGACTTGTCCTCCAATACCTCGTATAAGTCTTGTTAACTTAGGGTATCAATAACTTCACATGCCGAAGTTATTTGTGCCATTAAATTTCTCAACTTCAATCTTTACATTGTTGAACATCACCGTTGTATTCATTTTTTGGGCCGAAGAACTAGCTTCAACTTCATCTTCCATGTTTCCCCCAATTTTCATGAATTAACCAAATCCAAAACCAAATTAAAATTGAGAAACCCTAAGTTACCTCAAAATTGTGCACAACCGAGGAATCGACCTCGCTCTGATACCAATTGTTAAGTCGCAAGCCCAGAAGCGATAACTCCAAGTCGATTTGGGTTAGCAATGAACAAACACAAACAAAGAAATATACATTATACTAATTTATGGTAGTTCGGCAAATCGCCTACATCTACCGTGCGAGAGAGAGAGAGTTTATTCAAGATCCCGATTACAATTACTCAACACCCATTAGAGGTTCTCACTCAAGAATCCTCTCCAATTTATTCTCACCAAAGGATTGTCAAAAAGGATAACTCTCAAAGAATAAAGTTTCCCTTTATATACTAGGGAAACCCTTTACAATCGCTTAAATCTTGAGGCAATCAAGAGGCTTGAAAACCATAAAAAAGCAAAGTTCCAAGATTTTGTTCGAGCGAAATATGAAGTCGTTTGAACGAAATTTACGTCTGGGCCAAAAGTCCAGGGTTCAACAAATGTCGTTCAAATGAAATATGAAATCGTTCAAACGACTTGGGCTCCTGGGCTAAAATTCCAGGGTTTGTCAAAAGGTCGTTCGAACGACTCTCAACCTCGTTCGAATGACTCTTAACCTCATTCGAACGACCAAGGCAACAGGCAGCCCCACATATTTTATGTCGCCTGAGTCCCGTAAAATCTTCTCCCATTTGGTGAAGTTTGTAAATCCAAATTTTTATGTAATCAACAATCTAGCATGTCTGATCAGTAAAAAAGTGCGAATAGATCCTCAGCTTTTTGCACTAAGTATAGGCAGCCTAGATATGAGGTATAATGTTTTTTATTCGAATAAGACGTAATATTTATTCGAACAGAAGAGGCAGAATGCCTTCTGTTCGAATTGATTTTGGAGTATGTTCGAACAGACATCAATAAACTCAATTTTAAGTGTTGAATTGAAGCCATTGGTTTTGCCTAGAGATATGTGTTGATGCAATTAGTCCCCTCAAATATATAAGGGAGACTTAGGGTATTTTGTTGCTACCCTTGGTGAGATTCGTGAAGAATTTTTTGAAAAAAAACCTTGAGAGACCTCATATTAGTTTGTGATTGTAACCTTGGATCCTTGAATAAAACTCTCTCTCTCTCTCTCTCTTTCTATTTTGTGTGAACGTAGGCAATTTGCCAAACTACGGCAAATGTGTGTTCTCTTGTCATTGTGTTTATTTCTTTAGTTTGTTCAATGCTAATCGGATTAAATCGGTGGCCGACTTTCGCGGTGTGGCTTAACAATTGGTATTAGAGCGAGGTTGTATCTTTGGTGGTTCTCGAACTTGAGATAATATCTTGTCTCGATTTTGCTTTGTTTTTTAGTTCGATTATTGGATGAAAATTGGAGGAACAATGGTAGAAGAAGATGAACCAAGTTCCCTGACGGCCTTAACAGATTGAATAACACAACGATTATGTTTAACAATACAAAAATTAAAGTTAAGAAATTTAATGACACAAATAACTTTGGCATGTGGCGATGCGAAGTTATTGATACGCTTAGTCAACAAGATTTGGATAAGATGTTGGAAGACAAACTCGAGGAGGTATAAGAGAGTATTTGGAAGAAGATAAACAAACGGGCTTATGGTCACATTCAGTCATGCCTAGCTCAAGACATAAAGTACATTGTGATGAATGAAACCTCAGCAAAAGAGATTTGGAGGATTCTTGAGGAGAAGTATTTGGTGAAGAACATCCAAAATTGACTCCATTTGAAGAGGAGGCTTTATCGCTTCACGATGAGATAAATGATTTCTATGTCAGAGCATGAATATATAAGAGGTTGTTGGTGATAAGGACAAAACTCTATTGTTCTTGAACTCCCTTCCCAAAGAGTATGAATACTTTATTACGACGATAACCTATGGGAAGAGTTCTTTACAATAATCAGATGTGACTATGACAGTGGTGAATCATGAGTATCAAAAGAAGGATAAATGCGTGTCCGATAAGTCAACGTCCAAGGTGTTGATAGCAAGAGGGAGGTCTACGGACAAGAATAAGTATAGTGGTAATAACTCTCGATCGAAGTCGAGAGGTCGCGGTGTTAATCGTAATAATTTGGGTAAAAACCATTATGTATTTTGTAAAGAGACGGGACATTAAAAGACTGAGTGTCCTGAGCTTCTAAAGAAGAAGAAAGGTGGAAAAGTTGTATCTTCAATAAATGTTGCTCAAGAACGTGAGGTAAATAAATGTAATGATTTTGACTTTTCTTTAACTATATTATCTAGTACATGTATTATTGATTCCAAAGAATAGATTTTGGATTCGAGTGCTACCTATCATATTTGCTCTGAAAGGGGTTATTTTTCTAGTTTTAAAAGGCTAAAAGGTGGAGTTGTGTTGATGGAAAATGATGAGTCTTATTGCATAATGGGGATATGTACTTTTCATCTCAAGTTGCACAATGGTTTGATTAAAAAAATTGAGGAGGTTCGATATATTCCAACTATGAAGCGAAAGGCTACAAGGTTGTGTCTGAAAATGGCATGAAGAAGATTCTTAAGGGAGCAATGGTGGTTTTGAAGGGTCAAAAAAGAAGTAACAACTTGTACTATTTAGATGGTACGGCTGTTCTTGGGGAGGTTGCTATTGCGAGAAGTGTGGAGACTACTTCCAGAGATACCACTAGACTATGACATATGTGTTTGACGCATACGGGGGATAAGTCCTTAAGAGTTCTTGCGAATCAAGGGCTATTAAAAGGTGTTAAGGCGTGCAAGTTGGATTTCAGTAAACGTTATGCTCTGGCAAGCAGACAAGGGTGAAGTTTGGCACGGTTATTCATCATACTCGTGGAATCCTTGATTACGTTCAATCAGATGTATGGGGGGACCCTTCAAAAATGTATCACTTGGAGGTAAACATTATTTTGTCCTTTATTGATGATTTTTCTAGGCGTGTGTAGTTATATACCATGATGAGGAAGGATGAAGTCCTATAAATATTTATGAGATGGAAGAAGTTGATAAAAACTTAAACTGGCAAAAAGATCAAGTGGCTCAATTCAGATAATGGTGGGTAGTATACAAGTGATCCATTCTTGTAAGTATGTCAGGATGAGGGAATTGTAATACATTTCACCGTTAAGGAGACACCATAAAAAAATAAGGTATCGGAGCGTTTAAATCATACTATGTTGTTGAAGGTACGGTGTATGTTATCTAATTCAAGGTTGGGCAAAGCATTTTAGGCTGAGGCTTTTACATATGGATGATACCTCATTAATAGGTTGCCTTCAGCTGTAATTGAAGGTAAAATACAAATAGCAGCTTGGTCGAGAGAACTTGTTACAGGTTATGATTCTATTAGTATTTTTAGGTGTTTGACATATTATTTTGTCAAAGATGGTAAGTTGGATCCTTGAGCAGGAAACACCATTATTCTGGGTAAGAAAAAGGGGTTAAAGGATACAAGTTATGGGATACGAAAGACTGGAAGATTATTTTTAGCAGGGATATCACTTTTGATGAGACTTTTATAATAAAGTCACATGTCCCTGAGTACGAAGAGAAGATGATAAATGAGATTTTACAGTGGGTGGAGATTGATTGTATCTTCACATGATCTTGATATTTTTGTACCAAAGAGGGCGTCATCTACCGGTATGACAACAGGTGATGAACTTTTAGTTCATGTTCCAAATAATTAAGACACATACAAAAGTGGATCATTTGGTAGTACAGATGAGAAGACTCTGGTGGTGGAGTCAATTGTAACTAGTAAACCAAATAGAAATACATGTATGCCGGGATGGCTTAGAAAGGACATGGTACTTCCAAAAGAAAATGTTATGGTGCCCTATGCACTACCTATTATTGAAGAAGATGTTCCTTCCACTTATAAGGGAGCTATTTATAGTTCTGCAGCTGACTATTGGGAGGGAGCGATGAAGGAAGAAATGCATTCTCTTTTCAAGAGCAAAACTTGGGAACTTTTGAAGTTGCCTGCGAAAAAGAAGGCGATTGGTTATAAGTGGGTCTACACAAAGAAATAAGGATTTCAAGATAAAGTTTTTTCTCAATGGGAGAAGATTAATTATAATAATTTTTTTTCTCCAGTGGTTAAATACTCTTCCATTCGTATCCTTTTGGCGTTGGTAGCACAATTTGATTTTGAGATACAACAACTCGTGTTAAAGCGGCGTTCTTACACGGGAATTTGAAAGAAGAGATCTATATATATGACTCAACTGAGTGGGTTTAAAGTTGTTGGAAAGGAAGATTATGTGTATAAGCAGAAGAGATCGTTGTACGGTTTGAAGTAGTCACCAAGACAATGGTACAGATGGTTTGACCAGTTTATGATTGGGCAGAAGTACAAATAGAGTCATTATAATTACTATGTCTACTTATGCAAGTTATTTGAAGGGTTCTTTATTTACTTGCTTTTGTATGTGGATGATATGCTTATTGTGTATAAGCACAAAAACGAGATTGACAAGTTGAAGAAACAAATGGGTGAAGAATTTGAAATGAAAGATCAGGGTGATGTGAAGAAGATTCTTGGTATAGAGATTCATAGAGATAGAGAGAAGGAAATGGTACGTCTCTCTCAGATGATGTACATGAGGAAGGTACTTCAAAGATTTCGTATTGATGGGAAGACAAAACCTGTAAGTATACCCCTTGCTCCTCATTTTAAACTTAAGGCTTCTATGTCTCCCAAAATCGATGAGGACCGTGATTATATGAGTCAAGTTCCTTACGCTAGCACAGTTGGTAGCTTGATATATGTGATAGTATATACTCGGCCATATATTTTATAGGCAGTTGAGATGGTTAGCAGATATATGCATAATCTGGGAAAAGATTATTGGCGAGCTGTGAAATATATTCAACGGTATATCAAAGGTACTGTAGATATTAGTTTGGAATTTTGTAAGCAAGATTCGATTGATCAGTTTTGTGTGGGTTATGTAGATTCTGACTATATGGGTGATTTGGATAAACAACAGTCTACTGCAGGGTATGCTTTTACATTTGGTAGAGGACCAATTAGTTGAAGATCTACGCTGCAGTCAACGGTGGCTTTATCTACAACTAAAATAGAGTATATGACGGTGACTGAAGCGATTAAAGAATTCATTTGAATGAAGGCTCTTTTGCGCGATTTGAGTATTAAGATATAACATCTTGATGTGTTTTTGATAGTCAGAGTGTTATATTATTGGAGAAAGATCAAGTTCATCATCAGCGCACGAAGCATATTGATGTACGTTATCACTTTGCTAGAGAGGTACTCGAAGAAGGTGAGATTATGTTGAAGAAGATTCATACAAAAAATAACCCGCCGGTTGATATGTTTACGAAAGTTGTTTTTGGGATTAAGTTCAATCATTGTTTAGATTTGGTCCAAATCTTTTATATGGATTGATTTGTCCCCTAATGGGGATTTTAGGAACTATGGGCGACTTCATCCACGGTACCTAGGCAGCCATTAATTTGGTGTAGTCGATTTGGTCATTTATGACATTTATTTTGGGGAAAAAGGGTTTCATTTTGGGATCGATTTGGTGGGTTGGCAAAGTTCGGCTCAGATTTGGGAAATTTTCATCGAGGTTGAGAATTGTAGAAGAGTGTTATGCTTTATGTTCGAATAGACACAATGTCTATTCGAACAGAAGAGGTAGAATATTTTATGTTCGAATAGGACACAATACCTATTCAAACAGAAGAGGTTAAATGCCTTCTGCTCAAATTGGACACAATGCCGTTTCAAACAAAAGAGGCTAAATGCCTTCTGTTCGAATAGATTTTGGAGTCTGTTAAAACAGACATCGGTAAACTCAGTTTTGAATGTTGAATTAAAGCCATTGGTTTTGCCTCGAGATCTATATTGATGTAATAAGTTTCTCAAGTATATAAGAGAGACTTACGGTATTTGGTAGCCACCGTTGGTAAGATCTATTTGTGAGGAATCTTTTGAGAGAAAAACTTTGAAAGACCTCAAATTGGTTTGTGATTATAACCTTGGATCTTTGAATAAAACTCTCTCTCTCTCTCTTTTGTGTGGACGCAAGCAATTTGCAGAACCACGATAAATGTGTGTTCTCTTGTGATTATGTTTATTTTCTTAGTTAGTTCATCGCTAATTGGATCGAATCAGTGGTCGGCTTCCGCGGTGTAGCTTAACTGTCCTTTTTGCTCCATCATTGTTGTATTTTAATTTTAGCAATCATGCCTCTTTATTTTGTTCTTTAGTATATTCTCTTATTTCAGACATGTTTGGAGTGTGATCCGTGAAACTTTCATATTTTTTATCTTTATATATCTACTAGTACTAACCGTGACTACGCACGGGTAAGTATGTTGACGCGCCCTCGGCGCTATCTCTAGAGCATCAGCCAAAGGCATTATTCCAAAGTGGTTTTCAATTCGTCAAACGAAATCTCAAACACCAAATAGTGCCAAAATGCATTTTGGTCCAACACAATGGACTAACGTGACTCTTAGGCAAACATTAATCACTTTTCTAATTCTGTAAACTGAATATTAATACACTAATTTACCAACTTTAACTACATCTTGTATGTGACCAAATCTTCTGTAGGGACTTATCCCTTGAGCTGAGATATCATTGAGCTAGTACCATGCCAGACTCACGCAACATGCACGTGACATACGCTATCAATAATGACACCTGGACTACGAACTGCAGAAAAAACGTGATTCGAGCACTCCAAGTAAAACAGAACAAGTCAAGGACACTTGTCTCCCACGAACTGGCAGTTACAGAGATTACCTCCACTCTTCCCCCAATTCAAGAAAACGTGTTGAAACATGTAAACGAACTGAGACTAAGGTATATAAAAGGGACAGAACACAGAACATAGAAGAAGAAGAAGAAGAAGAAGAAGAAGAAAAAGAAAAAGAAAAAGAAAAAAAAGAAAAAAAGAAGAGGACCAAGTTTTTCTATCTCAAGAGATCATAACTTGTAATCAAAATATCAGTCTCAAACAGTAAAGTTACAGTTACTAAAATCCTTAAGCCGAGGTCGTGGTTTTTACCTATTCAAAGGTTTCCACGCTAACCCTGTGTCAATTTCTATTTTTTATTATATTTGTTGTCACATGTACATTTGGTGCTATTACGAAATTAGGCCTTATCTTCTTTGTCCACATTAAATACTGTGAAATACATTCTTAGGGAACACATTGTACATGTGATAATATGAAAAAGTAAAACATTCATTTACATTGACATTCATCCAACTTAACTACAATTTAAACTTCAAAGATATCAGAAATATCTATATATAAGTAGCTCTAGTTGAATCAAATGCGAGTCATGTGGTATCGGGTTCAGACATAAAAAACATCTTTGAGAGTTGAAAAGAGCAACACATTTGAGTTCTTCTTCCCTATTAGTCTCTCTCCACCATAATTGATATCACTAGAGATGGGTAGAAGACCTTGTTGCTCTAAAGAAGGTTTAAAAAGAGGAGCTTGGACTGCTCTGGAAGATAGAACTCTCAAAGAGTACATCCAAATCCATGGTGAAGGGGGTTGGAGAAATCTCCCCATTGAAGCAGGTCAATAATATTACATACATGCAATTATTGAAGATTTATATTTAGGGGTTTGACAGTTTTAGTATTTGAAATCAATGCTCTGTTTTTAGTTATTTAAATGCTCCGTTTTTTATTCTTCCAAGAAGATGGGGTGGGGATCATAGTATGTTCATTTGACAAAAAAGAAAATTTTGAGATTGTTTTTGAAAATTGCAAAATGGGTGCCTAAATTTGAGTATTCGGTGATGCAGGTCTTAAACGTTGCGGGAAAAGCTGTCGACTTCGATGGTTAAACTATTTACGACCTGACATCAAGAGAGGAAACATATCTGAAGAAGAGGAAGATCTTATTATCAGACTTCATAAGCTTTTAGGAAATAGGTTTTCTTCTACATGTCTTTATATATTGCATGTTTTATTTATTTATTTACACGATCATAGTTGTTTTTTTTCGCTGATAGATGGTCGCTTATAGCTGGTCGTCTACCAGGGCGAACAGACAATGAAATCAAGAACTATTGGAACACCAATTTATCGAAAAAGGTTCAAACTCGTTCAACCTCAAAACGGACTCACAAACAGTCGACTCTATCCAAGGAAAAGAGGATTCTGATCACCCCAACTCCACAAGGACGAGTGCCACCACCAGTACCGACCACTGAGTCTCGTGTTGTACTAACCAAAGCCACAAGGTGCACTAAAGTTTTTTTCACTCAAGAAGAGCCCGGCACAGTTAACGAGTTTGTCGTGAAGAAAGCACCAGAATCCGATGGGTTGCTATCGGATTTAATGGCTGATCTTGATGTGGGGGGACTTTGTTTATCTGAATTCCTACATTCGGACTTCTCAGACCTGCGCAGATTCGACGATAATAATGCAATTTGTTTAGACGGCAATAACGATAATAACAATGACTTGTTCTCACAAATTTCATCTGATGATCCACTCTTGTTCTATGGCGAAAATATTGAACAATATTGGACCGGAGTTGACTGTATTCAACGTGACGCGGCGCCCGATCTCCAGTCCTTAGCTATATTTCTTGATGCTGAAGAAGAATTGTTAGGAGAGTAGGTTTCAAGAATGAGTTATTTATCCCACTATGCATGTACGTATTTCGTTTTAATAAGGCTCATTTCATGTATACATTCTGCCACCATTCCCTCTGAAATATATAATGCGATGTACTGTTACAAAATCGGTCCACAGTTCCGAATTGTCAATATCGTTATAACTGTTATAACTCCAAATATACGGTCTTTTGTTTCATTGTTTTTTTGTTTTTTATTTTATTTTATTTTATTTTATTGTTAAGCCGTAAATTTATTGCTATACAAGGGATATTACAAAAGTGGTATTATCTTTCTTGAGTGCATCCAAAAGCCACAGGGGGGGCCCACACCAAGTCATACAATAGTCATCCGCCATAGGTCTAGTGGCAATCTCATGAGCTATGAGCTACAGAGTTTGCACTATGCAGTATTTAATATAAATATCTACAAAATACAAAAAATGGCCAAACTATCCTGGAGGACTGTTTTGATTGTCTAAGAAACTGTTGCATTTCCATTATGGCAAAAGAAGTTAATAGCCTCTACATCCGTTTCAATGACAACCTTTTGTACATCTCTCTCCTGGGCCCAGATAACTTCTCCCAGCACTGCTAAGGCCTCGCCTTCTTCGATAGTTGCAAATCTGCGGGTTGAACGACGGGCTGCACCAAAGACATTACCATCATCTCGCAGTACCAACCCAATACCATTAAAAGTTTATTTTTACTGAAAGAAACATCAACGTTAATTTTTGCCTAACCTGCGGTCGGGATACTCTAAGGGACCTTGATAATAGACCTATCTAGATGCCTAACCGGTTCATTTAAAATTATTTTATTAATGACAGTGGAGATACGATGCGGGTCTTGAGGTTTGTTTTGAAAAATAATTTCACATATAGACTTCCAAATCATCAAAGACATGGTAAGTGTCACAACGGTCCATAGTTCACGATCAATAGGCCAGGCATGCGGCGGTGTGATCTACCAAGAGACCAAGTCGGTAACAGTCATATGTACAAATGGTGAAACTAATTGCCAAACTCCGTTCCAAACCATACAGCCCGGGTGAAGGGAACTCAAAGAGGAGGTGGTGAAGGGCTTCCGTCGGGGAGGTGCACAAGGGGCAGGAGGTATCCGAAAGTTGCAAAGACCCTGCGATCTTTGTTCGGCAAGGAACTATGTTCAAGATGCACTTCAGCCGAACAGTTGGGCCCTAGGGGTTGCCTTGTTATTCCAGATCTTCAATAGTTACCTGGGAGGCCAATTTAGGATCTCCATCTGGGGGCCTGCCATGGTCGCCCGGTAAGAGGATTTAATGGAGAATTTCTCATCCTTGGATGGCACCATCGGATCTTGTCGGGACCCCCCAGTTGGGGGAGAAAAATTTAGGTAATGTGGTCAATGAAGGTGGCATTGCAATACTTTTGTAATTCCCCAACTTGCCACGTCTTCAGAACGGGGTCAATGAAGTGGCTCACCAGCTGAGGCTGATTCTCCCCAGGGAGGTCGGGGCGTAGAATCGACTGCCTGTCCGTGCCCGTGGGGATCCAATTATCAGTCCAGAACTTGATATATCTCTGGACCGACCCTGCCAACAGGAGTTATTCTTGACCGTACCGATAGCGAAAAAGATGCTACGTCAAGTCCAAGAGGCATCCGCTTTCTTCTTAGCCTGGAGAATCTCACAACTGGGAAAGTATTTAGCTTTCAGGACTTGCCCCACTCTTTCTTATATTGTAAGTTATAAGATGCGACCTAGTAGGAATTTATATAGCTTTTGGACTTTTTAGAAATTCTCGACATGCTTATTTTTTTGAAAATTGAGTCAGGACCTTTAATCGAATTAAACCAAATCAGGACCTTCAATCGAATTAAACTAAATCAGGACCTTTAATCAAAAATAAGATGATACAGACATAACTTCACAATTAGAGTTTACATAATTCCTCTACACTTCATGTATCATCATCGAGTTGTTCACGGGTTGAAGAAGGGGAGAATACCTTACAAGGATTGATTTCAGAAGATTGAGATGAAAGATTCAGACTCAGGGGAGGGAGTAGTGATGATGAACAAAGACCAAAGTTTGCCATATGATTTGGCTTTAAAGTATAAAACTAATGTTGTTTGATTGAAAATATAGGCTAATTCGGCAGATGATATGGAAGTTTATAAGTGTGAAGGAAGTCTGAAATTTCTTGTGGGATCTGACAGCTGAGACTTATTTTTAAAGCATAGGAGAGATCCGAGCGGCCTAAACAATCCTCGATTCACGAGAGATGGATAACGAATGACTGATGAGTTATTCCTTTAGGTGTATAGATTATGACATTCCTTTATATTTTCTCAAAATTTGTTCATGTTTTCAATTATAACAACATTATTTTACAAATAACGGTATAACGGTATATAATTTCGGTATAATTGTAAAAGAGAATACTGAAATGGGCTCAAGACATTACTGTTATAAGTGTTACTTAAAACTATAGTTCAAATATTAACCCTCTTAACATGCAAGTAAGATGGTCAACTTAGGTGTGACTGTAAATTCTTAAATATTTTCAATAAATAAATAAATTAAAACATGAAGACATTGGAAAAGGTGTGGTTCATGGTTGAATCTCTTTAAGACAAGTCATAGGTTCGAATCTTGCCATCTTGCGGGTTCTCGATTATCTAGATTTGTACATTCTTTTTTCACCATCAAATTTTGCAGACAGTACTCTGTGGTTTCAAGTAATCTATGGTACTAGAGGTTCGTCTATCTCTTTCTCTCTCACCATTGCTACAATTATCTTGAATTTGAACTTGGGTTTATGAAAAAAAAAAAAAAAAAAAAATCTTGGTGGGGTTTAAGAATTGGAATTTGATCCAATTCTTGAGGAGGCGATGCTTTTCTTGGTTCCGAACGCGGAACATAATTCGCGGGGGTGGCGCTCCCTAGTCAGGGCATTATGAGAGAATTAGCGACGTTATAGTAGACAATTACCTATGTGAGATATTAATCTTTTCATCTCTCCTTGAAAATGAAATAAGCCTTTATATTTGGTCGCAAACGTCTAATGCAACGATTAACAGCTAACAACTAAGATAGTTATTATTTGGCTTTGGCGGGAAATCCTTAGGGGACGCTAGTTATAACGATTTGTTGTAAGGAAACTGCGAATAAACTTATCAAAAAATGTCTAGCTATGATGAATTGGGAATTTTGTTTAGTTTCTTCCAGCATCTCATCTCATGTATAAAACGCAAACGCTCCTTATCCTCAGCTTATCCTAATATTTCTTATATAATATATTATATACATATCAATGTAGATTGTTTTATTAATATCGACGCTACATAGTTCTTTCAAAATTATACATACAGTAGTACTACCTGTGACCAAGTCACGACAAAAACATTCGCTATGGTATATACTTCAGCACTATCTGTTTTATCCAAGCCCAATGCGGGTGACAAATTACCTAAGGGAAGAGGGAGAATTGCAAAGAGGCACACCATAGTCTAAACATCGATACTGGAAGAAATATCCATGAATTTCGATAATTCTTATTGTAAATCTTTCAAAACCAAGGCCATTGTTGTTCACTATGCATAGAGAAATAGGGAAAGTAATTTCAGGGTAGCAGAAGTGGTGATCCTGATTATTATAATGCAACCCAAGAAAAGAAGAAAACAAATAGGCAACTTACAAAAAAATCTGAAAAAAGAAAGAAAAAGACAATCAATAAAACCTAATGTAATAAACGAATGATCTTCAAAACACTTCAAAACACAGCCAATGAGTTAACAGGGAAAATAGGAAAAAGAAGCAAACCACAACAAATATTACATACATAGAGAAAAATCCTTTAACTATCTTTCAAAATCGTACAACTTTGGTTTGTAACATTCAGGTGGTCTCCTGTATGGTTGTATTTCGGCTTCATATTCGGAACTGTCAACATAATAAAAAGTTATTCGTTAACGGTACTTGGGCGATATTGGAAGAAATATCTATAAATTTTGATAGTGGAACCATGCACTTTCATATTCAGAAATGTCAACACGGTAAAAAGTTCTTCATCAACTATATTTGGGCAATACTTGGGCGATATTGAAGATATATCCATGAACTTGATACTGGACTAAATACTGGAAAATAGCTTCATCGAATGGGTAAGCATGCAACATTGCCTTACAGTGTAACCATTAATCTCATTTGCAAGTTCTTTATTAACTTTACCCATGATTTCTTGATCCCTTGCCCTCTCGATTGTTGAAGTGTTACTATTGGTTTTAAACTACAATACAAAAAGGTTTTGCCAATATAAAGAACTATTAGAAACTAAAGCATGATATGTGTTGAGACAACTTTGCTCAAATTAATATTACTGTCCCCATTATTGCATTGAGTTGGTGGAACTAATTAAGACCTTGAACAATTAAATAATGTCATTTCCTCACCACTGTAATGTCCTAATGTTGCGAAAGTGAACATGGGACATTTGATTGCCATGGTAGAGTTAGCCAAACAGATGTGAAGAGTTATCAAAAGGGTGAAAAATGCATATATGAAGAGATTGTACCTGAATTTGGCAAGACTTTGGGGAATCACAGTAGAATTGGTCAATAGTGATAGGTTCGCAACATTCTTGATTCATATTCTGAAAGTACACTCCACAG
This sequence comes from Kingdonia uniflora, assembly GCA_014058105.1. Taxonomy (NCBI): domain Eukaryota; kingdom Viridiplantae; phylum Streptophyta; class Magnoliopsida; order Ranunculales; family Circaeasteraceae; genus Kingdonia; species Kingdonia uniflora. The sequence goes on from JACGCM010000064.1 coordinate 43,451, forward strand.
ACATATCCAGACCCATCCTATTCAAAAAAGAAGAGTGTTCATCTCAGTTTTTTAGTGCATGTATATTCCTCAAATGCAGTTTACTATGCACCATCAATATTGAGGATTCGACAGGATAGTTGTCAGGTCTTGATTCTGAGGTAGTTAGAAGAAGCTTTTAGGAACACAGTATCTAAGACAATATGTGTGGCTATACCAGTAGTATTGTTATTGTTCTGGACGATATTATCTATACCGAAATGAATAACAAATTTTTTAGAAATGCAATATTCTGGCATGATATTTGTGCTTGAATCTATTCCTATTTAGCTTTTATGGAAAACAAAGTTTGTTTGATTTAGTGATGTGGATCCCAACAGTGTTTGGGGTGGTCACTGGAGTCTAAGATTTTAACATTAGCCAAGCACATAGAATCATTGATAGGATCTTAAATGTACATCAGCAATTCTGAATTAATAGATTAAGCGGGCAAAAAAAGGTAAAAGAAAGAAAAATAATGTTTGTTAATACTCTAACCTTGAATGGCTT